>CM077172.1:21136577-21166577 GCA_039654105.1 Coreius guichenoti | reverse complement strand
AGAGTGGGAGAGAATACTATTACTCAAGAGAAGAGAACAGACCTTCAAGACATTAAGAGGCAGGAAATAGCCTCACTCTGTCCTGTCAGGATCTGTAGAGCCTGACCCTTAAAGTGACTCTTTAAAACACCACCCCTCAGACACTCTACTGTTTGACCCATTTCAGGAAGTCATGACGGTGTAAACGAACTACAGTAAATAAAAAGGAATAAAAGATTATTACACACACACACACACACACACACACACACACACACACACACACACACTCACACACACACACACTCACACACATAAGTGCAGGTGCCCTCAGCTCACTCTGGGTGCGTTTCATAGCCTGTATCCCCCGATACCACCTTGCGAAGTCGACTTCATAGGGGAATTCAGCCATTTTATGAGATATTTCAGGTCCTATAGTGTATACGTTCAGTCCGAAAGCCACTTCACACAGCATGGGGAACAAGTGTTCATTGACATCACGTCACAAGAACTGAAGAGAGAAATAGAAAGTGCACAAAATGCGACTGTTTAAATTTATCATCATCAGGACCATGGGGTATGCATAACAGTTATGAAAACACATACATAATAAAATTTAACCAAATTTTATTCATTTTGATATTAAGCACCACAACACTGATTTATCGGTATGGTAATTTTAAGGATTTAGAGACTGACAAATTAAATATAATACATATTATAAATATACAATATTACATTTTTATAATAAATAATATCTTTTATATTAATATACATGGAGGTATTCACTCACACAATATATACAGTACATGTGTGTGTGGGATAGGGATAGTGTATAGGGAGCAGTAAACATAAGGACCCTCTGAATAGGAAGCTTCTGTCCCACTCTTTCCTGCTTTTTATATTCCAATCATACACAAACACTCAGTGTCCACGTGGGCCGGCACTACATTCAACCTAAAAAGCCTATTTGATCAGTCTGCACACATTTCGCATCTAGGATGTATTTTTCCCCCCATTTTTTTTTATATTCAAAAATCACCTTTGTGCATTTTAGCTCTTTGGATTTTGTGTTTCAGCTTTGTTTTTCTCCAAGAATGTAAATCAGAGAGTCTATGCAGAACTGTGTATGTTTAACTTTGCTCTTTGCTGCATACTCATGTACACACACACAACAAACAACCACTAAGAACACAGCAGTGATACACAAAGAGCCTGCTGGAAGTAACCTATGCAGCCAGCATGTTAATGTCATCCAGCGTTAAGGAGTCGTGTACGTGCGTGTGTGTGTTGGTAAGAGTGTGTGAGTGTGTTTGCTCCTCAGCGTCATGACAAACAGAGGGCAGAAAGCCGCCCAGTGGCCATGTTAGATGTGCTGTTCTCCTTAGATTCTGTGAATACCTGCCGATTGCTCCCTACGACGCTAATAAACCCCGTGACCTGCTGCTTTGCTCATTTGGGCTTGTACACTTGTTAATATTTATGCTGCCATTAAACATTAATGCACAACATTACGACAGAAGCTCCAATCAAATTCAACTTACTTAATTTTATCTCATAAAGTTGCTATTTGTTCCACTGCTGCCTCGTTATTCTGTGATTTACAGTCCACAAACATGATGCAGAGAGGTTTCTGTGTGGGTTTTGTTGTTCTATTTATGGAAATCTGCCTGCACATTCATGAAATGTGTGTGTGTGTATGTGTGTGTAATAGTGATGTTTCATTTATCTTTCCCTCTATGACAGCAGTGGGAACCAGAGCACAGCAGAAGTGAGGTCACCTTCCCATCTGAAACAACAAGGACATGTTTGTTGGGGGAGGAGATGCACAGGAAGTGTGTGTTAAGTGTTGAGGTCTCTTTGGATAACTGGTCTTGTTCTCACAGGGGTCTTAATAGCGTCTCAGGGGAGCGCATCCTGATCCGTTTACCTCGTGTTGTCTCTCAGATGTCGTTCTCTTACTGACCCTCTCTCTTTCTCTCGCTCTCGCTCTGATGCGACAGGTAAGAGAGACTGATGGCTGCGGGTAACACGGAGAGCGTCTGTGTTCACGCGCGTTCCCAGAATCCTGCTGGGTTGTGAATGGCAGGTCAGCTCCTGTTAGCTCCTGTGTCCTGCTGAACAAACAAACTTTTATAGGGTCGCAAACAACCTCCCTCACACAAACACATGAGTAAACATATCTGACCCCTCTTAGTACTGTGTGAATAAAGGAATGTCCGCGCACACACATACATACGTTGACCTAGCTGTTTAAATGAGGACATCAATAGACTTCTATTGTTTTTATTCAAAGCTAGTTATGACTACAGACTTACCCACACCCTACCCTTAAAATACTGAAGAACTGAAGAACATGGTTTAAAGGAAGGCCTTTTCAGACTGAGCAAACTTCTGAGGACAATTGACCCTTTGCTAACCCCTGCCTTCCAGACCAATACTACTTTAGCAGCTGTCGCCATCCACCATATTATCAGATACAGTTTTTACTCTTCTAATGTACATCTATGGAGGATCTTGTATAGTTTATCAAAAAATACAGTAAAATTTTTGGTCACTTATATTAGTGACACAAAGCATACAAGTTTGTCCTCATTCCCAAATGAACATAACACTAAAAGGTATAAAAGAAAAAGCAGAATTAAAATACACTGAAAAAAACTAGTTGTTAACTTGAAAACCAAAGTATAAAAAGATAGTTCACCCAAAAATGAAAATTCTGTCATTAATTATTCACCCTCATGTCGTTCCAAACCCATAAGACTTTTGTTCATCTTCGGAAAACAAATGAAGATATTTTTGATGAAATCTGAGATCGCTTTACATGATGAACAGATTGAATTTAAGCTTTTATTCACATAAACATTACTCAACGCACACATCAGTTATGGTAAACGGAAGTTAGAGTTAGGTATGTTCGCTTGATGTGCGAGAACCAATGAGGTTCATTCTTGTGTGTTTCGCAGCACATTTGAGCTTCCGCAAGAACCAATGAGGTTTGTTCTCGCGTGTCAAGCAGGTTTGGTTGAGCTTCTGTTTATGTCCACTGATACACATTTAAATGTGAATAAAAGCCTAAATTAAATCTGTTCATCATATAAAGCGATCGAGTCTCTTCAGAATAGTTGGACTAAACCGCCCAAATCATATGGATTAGTTTTATGATCTCTTTATGAACTTTTTGAAGCGTCAAAGTGTCAGTTGTGTAGCTGTCTATGGAGGGATAGAAACCTCTCAGATTTCATCAAAAAGATCTAGATAGATAGATAGATAGATAGATAGATAGATAGATAGACAGACAGATAGACAGATAGATAGATAGATAGATAGATAGATAGATAGATAGATAGATAGATAGATAGATAGATAGATAGATAGATAGATAGATAGATAGATAGATAGATAGATAGATAGATAGATATTTGCCCATAACAAGCATCTATAATTTATTCCGCACATGTTCAAGGTGTCGAGTAGTTGATCTCAAACCTCTCGGCCACATAAAAAGACTAATGATTAACACACATGCTTTACACACCACACACACAAACAAACAGTGCAGTGCTGAATGATGAGGATTAGGAGGCAAAAGAGAACGATAGATGTGAAGAACCTGTGATGATAGATGCACACACATTCATTCACATCAGGCTTATAAATGTGTGTTTGTGGAGCGTTTAGATTAGAACACTTAAATTCTTCTCTAAATTCATCTCCGTTTGATGTAATCGCATAAAACGAGTGAAAAGAGATTCAATTATTTACGATGATGAAGGTTCAGCTGGAAAAGTGCAGCGTGTGTGAGACAAAATGTATTTAAGAAGCAATAGCTGATATATTTTTTATTAAAATACTTAGAAAATTTCAGTTCCTCTCCTTATTTCACCCAGCACCACCCACATACAGAGGTGAGTGGTTAAACTCATTCAGCATTTACCAAACTGGGAAGTGCAGAGATAAGCAGGATTAGTTACAACAACAGCTGCTTGACTTGAGATGGAGTCAGTCTGTCAGTGTGTCTCTCCTAAGGCAACAGGAAACTTTAGAGACGGGATGGTTAACGTGATTCTGAGTGACAGAAGAGAACATGAGAGATTGGCGGTGAAATAAGGAAGGGTGGAGGAAGAAAGGAAAACAAAAAACAACCAAAATATCCCCTCCTTTAGAATAGAGAAACGGGATGTCCTCAGAACGGGACTGAAGTGGAGAGAAGCAGGACAAGAGGGCAGAGGAAGAGGAAGTCAAAACTTGCTGACCAGTGCAGTTCATTTTTATGTCCACATAATATACAGGCATTTATTTTCTTAATATACTGGATAAAATATTAAAAAATATTAGGATTATATAACGTCATATAATATAATAATACAAAGTTTTAAAAAAAAGTCGTTTCACTTTATTTTGATGGTCCCTTTAACACATTCTGTTGACTATAAGTAACGTTGCACCTACATGTCTACTAACTCTCATTAGAGTGTTAGTAGAGTATTAGTAGACTGGTAGGGTTAGAATAAGTTGACATGTAGTTGCAAAGTTACTTATAGTCAGTAGAATGTCTGTTGGAAGACCATCACAATAGAGTTAGCAGATATTAAGCAGACAGTCTACTAATACTCTAATGAGAGTTAGTTGACATGTAGTTGCAAAGTTACTTAGAGTCAACAGAATGTTCAAAAGGGACCATCAAAATAGTGTTCCCAAAATGTTTCCTTTCTCAATAAAAGTTTTCAAACAAAACATGTTTTTGGGGGAGAATGTGATTCATAGGTTTTACCTTTGTCCTCTATTTTACTTCCTGTTAGCCTTTGGTAATATACCTTTAAATAAAAAAGGGTAGTGGTTATGACATCACCTTCCAGGAAATTACATCGTTGATCAAAATCACATGACCTCTCAAATGTCCAGTCATATATAAGAGTGTAGCAATCATCAAACAAAAAGCACCTCATGTGAAGAGCACCCAAAGTTCAGTGATATAAAGTTTTGACAAACTTTATTAAGGAGTATAAATTAATTTTAAACAAAACAATCATGCTACTTTTTGGCCTAATGTGCTTATTAAATGTTTGTCCATCAAAAAATAGTATAACTTTGTATGTATAAACTATATATTTTATATATATTTAGGAAACATGGTTGCGAAAAGTGGGACAGTATGATTAGCCATAATGTGGGACAGTACTTCAGTCAGTCAAAATGTGTGGTGGGGCATGGTTTTGTGGGACAAAAATGGTTATTTAGAGGTTTTTAGTGGTTTTATGCAATATTAGAACTGCAGTTCACAGCATGTTCATGAATTCTGACTCATGGTTGAATCTAGCCTAAAGTTTGTTCAAGCTGTGGGTTGTTTTTTTTGTTTTTTTTTTGCAAGTTGCGAGATTTTATATTTTGCCTTCAAATAGGCCTAGGCTATGCCTGTTGTGGTTGTATGTGTTTGTTGTTAAGTAAAATGAACTAGGAAACAGTCAGGAATTCTGACTCAAACTCTACATAACATAACATAGGCCAATGATAATAGTTGCTTAATGTCTTTATAATAAATGCATCAAAACTATCATATTCTATTATTTGTCGGATGATGTTCAATTATCCATGTTACATGCATCCATAACCAAGATAATTAATAAGTTAAGATTTTACAATTCTATGAATCAAGGTGATTTTGATTTGATTTTTTAATTTTTATTTGATTAGGACACATCCTGTTTTTTTTTTTTTAAATGGTATTGGGTGTGAATTTAATATTTTGGCTACACATTGCAATATGTCACAGAAGTCTGAAATGCAAACAATGTCCCATATTAGGGCAATTCACCCTACATATATAGCATATTTCTGAAAGTCTGGGATTGTGTTTTATAGGACCCTTTCAAAGATGACAGTTCTGATTTGTATTGGTTTAAATGAAATTATTAACTGGTTTGTCTCATGAGGGTGAGTAAATGATGACAGAATTTTTATTTTTAGGCTAACTTTTTTTTTTTGTTCAAAATTAACAAAATTTAAATGAGTCAATATATAATCAATACTCAAGTGTTTAAAATAAATAAAGTTGAAGTAGGCTATATTTTAGACTTAACGGGATGGTTTTCGCGGGAAATTGCGTGCATACATCACTCTTCCGTGTGAGAGAAAAATTGCTCCGGCAATTTGATGCATGTATGGTGTGTGTGGAAGTGGCATTGGCTAGTTGACACAACGAGAGAGAAAGATTGTCGTGGAACCTCCGCCTGTTTAAACAAACAAACCGCAGAATATTGGAATGATAATCATCATTGGGTTTTCGGAGATAGCGTTGAACTGAGGGATTTGAAATGCTGTAAAGTAAAGCGACACAGAGATGGCGTTTTTAATACTCAACAGGTGAGTAACGTATTTTATTGAACAGATTTGAAGGGTCATTTTATTATGTTTGTTATAGCGCTGTACTGAAATTTATTTTCAAGGAAGTACCATAATGGGTAAAGCTACAGTAACGTCTACAGCTAGTCAGCTTGAGATCATTTCCATCTAAACTGGTTATATCTTTTAAGCCTAGCAGTGAATGTTGTATGAGCAGCTGGATAATATTTATCCGCACAGTCACGCAGAGCCGAAGCACAACCAAAACAATGTTCTTCCGCAAAACGCATGCAGTTTTTTAACCACTAGAGGGCCAAAGGTTACGTAGTGTACCTTTGTCAAAACATTGTGTAAACTGGCCTGTAGTAGTCCTGTTGGATTACAAATTAAAATTAATACAAACCTGTATTAATTATAATTTAATTAAGCTTTGAAAAATTAAAAATAAAATTCATTTATTTTTAGTTTGTGTGTGAATTTTTTTTTTTTTCTTCAATTTTTTAATCTAATGAGAAACATCAAAACACTCTCAGTTTGATCCCAAATTTAAAATGTAACACCAGTTGCATAGAATTGTTCATTTTAGTGCACTATTAGCACTTATATACACAAATACCATTTGGCAACTTGTTTGGGTGAGTACCCTGAGTTTAATGTTTTCTGGCATGTCAGCAAGTTTTAAACTAGTTAAAAAAGTAAGACTGTCAATGTAAATTACGCCTCATTTTGCGCGTTGTTTTCATTGTGTGAACTGAGTGCTAGGTTCATATATTTTAAGTATTCTAAGATGAATTGGATAATGATAGTTCTCTTTCGCCCTGAAGGAAAGGTGTGGGTTGACTTCAGCACACATACAAACTCATGCGGGGAAAAAAAAAAAACTTTCTCCCCTTACTTTTCCACAGTAATGTGCACAGCACACTTTCCACCTACACAAATGCTCCAGTCACAAGCTCTTTTATCTTTACACTGTATGTTACAACTTCTTTATGAGCAGGCTTATCAGTCTATTGTGACAGAAAGCGGATCCAAATATTCAATTTGCGACAGTACTACTTTAACACGGCACATTACAGCAAATCCCAAAAGCTGCTACTTGAGATTAGCAACACATTTTAAGTATAATGTTGGTGTAACATGCTCTAGTTGAGCTGCAAGAATGTTTTCATGCTGTTGACAGACTGATTAAGTTTAATTATTTCTCCCGACGTGTCGGGTTTGGTTTTGTTATGTCTGCGAGTCTGTTGATATCCGTCATTGAGGTGCTGTGGGGAGGCGCATGTAAACATGACTGACAAATGTATGGAGGTTAAACACGAGATTAGAGAGTTCTCAAAACTTTATGACCTTCACTTCCCCTCTGTGGTTTTGAAATTGATCTTTGAAAGTTTCTTCTTTTTTGAGTGGCAGATTTCAGATTGTGTACTTCCGGGGGTCCTAACGCTAGCCAAGCAACATTCACTTTTCCACAGTTTTCTGTCACCCATTTATCACTTTCAGAATCTGGCTGAATAGATAACACCCATCCAAGTATTTTCTTTCTCATCTTGTCTTCTCTCCTGTCCTGTATTCTGTTCCCTCATTCCCTGCAAGAGTTGTCAAAATCAAATGAGGGACTCGAGACTAGTCTGCCTATTCTGAATTAGATATGGCAGGTTGTTAAACCAAGTCGTCTGAGCGTGGAGAATTGGCCAACCAACAGAGTTTGTGTCATAAATCTGATATTATTCTGCCCGAACAAAGATTTTCACATCCAGACTACAACGGTTACTATAATTATACCGTCACCGCTCTCAAAAGGAAGTCAAGAGGCGTCAATCTTTGGCAGGCTTTTTGGATGCTTTTCATTATATACTGTTGAAATATTCTTTATATACTATTGAAAGTTTAATGAGTGATTCTTAACCTTTTCAAATCCAAGGCCCATTCAAAAGGCCCCAGCCCTATTTTTGTTTCCAAAAATTAAGTACTCCTAGGTTCTAAAGAAAAATAACTAAAATAGCTATAATTAAATTTGAAATAATTACATTTTGAAATAATTAAATTTCAGGATTCTATGTTTTACAAGCTGAATTTTAACCAACGAATTTACATGAATCTTTCAGTTGTTTGAGATTTACTGAATAGGACTAAGGATATTTTTTACTCACAATTTCCACCCAGTAAAATATTTTAGAGCTTTGTCATAACTAGTAAAATGTATATTCATTCTAAAAATGTCAATGGCTTTTTAAGATTTTATTAATTTACATGACTTTTACATGTCTATAAATCACACTTTTAAAATTACTGTAAGCTTCCTCATATATGTTTTTGAGGGGGTAATTAAATTGTTGTTTTCGCTTATTTTAATGTGTATTATTCTTAATCATTTATCATCTTAATGTTGGCAACTGCTGTACTTTTTTTTTTTTTTTTTTTTTTTTAGATTATAGTATAATTATACAATTTAGTTGATCTTTATATTTATATTTATATATATATATATATTATAAATAATTAGTGCTGTCAAGCGATTAAAATTTGCAATCTAATTAATTACATGATGTGTCGATTAATTAATCGCACATCAAATATAATATAATGAATTTTATCATTTTTTTATTCATTATTATTATTATGATTTATGTTACTCGATTTCCATTACTGTAGTGATTTGGGTGGGAAAACGCAGACAAAACATATGAATAAACAGCGCTATCACTGGGGGCAGGTTATTCTCAATGAATTCTTTGGCTAAGTGTGAGTTTGTTTGGACAGATCAGACTGAGATAGAGACTCTTGTTGGTGCTGTGAAAAAGTCCATGCTGACAAGCTGTCGTTTAGCTTTCCTGTCATCCCATTTTGAGTGTTCCCCACACCTCATTCATCCATAACCCTAAGGGTCACAGGTCATTGTACTTCACCGCTCCAAGCCAGAGGTCAGAGGTCAACCCCTCCTTTCAGCATGGCACAAGACACTGTAGACACGCTTATGATAACAATGTGATACAGATGTGGAGAGAAAGAGAGTTAATGCCTGGTACAACCCTAAAGCATCCTAGTGGGATTGACCAAAACTCTAAGATGGGACCTTTGGTGTCGGCATGGTAACCACCATGGTAGCAGAATGTGGGAGGAGTCACGGGGGGTGTCGGTTGAGAAATCGGCTCCATAGCTAATGAGCAGCTGCTGGCAGTTTCTCTGCAGGACAGCAGACAGGCAGAAACAATATTTCAAACTCCTTCAAATGAAATAATATGATAACAAAGACTCCTGGGGCAATGTGTGTGTTCTGGAACGTGTTTGGACAGGGGGTGCAGCTCCTCCCTGTGAATAATCACGCACTGGCACACTCTCTCACACACACACACACACACACACACACACACAAAAACAATGCTTTCATACCTCTCTCACTACTGAAGAATGTTTGTAGACTATGCAATTAATCTAAAATTCATAATCCAGAGTGTGATCTGGCAGATGAGAAAAATAGTCTCTTAAGAAGCCATGCACACACTCATACTCATTCAGGAGCATTTTGGACAGGAATGCAAATTTAAATTATTGATGGGTCAGGATTTTTGAGTAGTTTATTAGTGGTCCAAAAACTGAATAGTTAATTAGTAAGCTATTATTGTGTTTTTTTTTTTGTTTTTTAATGGCAATGAATTTAGGGATGCAACTTCTCAATGAAGATTTTAGCATGCTGCCCTTTAAAGCAACAAATGTCACTAAACATATGAGCAGGTTTTTTATTCATTAAAATTTAAATGTACACATGCAGACCAGGGCTGGCACTGTACTTTGTTCTATATGTTGGAAAAAAAAAACCTTGAATAAGTGATAGTGAGATGTTAGTGGTCTAAGTTTTCTTGGGTTCAAATCCCAACCTTACCTGTGTTTTGTATGGTCAGCTAACATAACCTTAACTTATAAATATGGCAACAGAACTGCAGAAGGCTGTAGGGGAATATGGCAGAAACAGAAATAAAACATTTATTTCTAAATATTACATGCCAGTCTAAGTCAGTGAATTGGCTAGTGCTGCAGGTGTCAGCGCTGAAGATGACATGATGGACGTATTAGACGCCTGACTAAATATATGATGGCTTTTTAGGTGTTTTTTTAGGCTGTTTAGAATTAGAGTGACAGTAAATCTCAAGACAAAAGTCGGTTAATGGTTGCAACTGTTCTCAGTTCAGTGTACTGGTGACACTCCAATTGTTATCATAAGAGTATGTGATGTAATTAAAATATTTTATTTAGTCGACATCACCGCCCTATTATAAACACGGCTAATGTAAATGGACATTTTTGGCTGTTGTCTAGTATCTCACAGTTTTTTTTCCTCCCTGTTGCATGTTGTTTTTGTAAAGTTAACCCCTTCTAGACCAGGGGTTTTGATGTTTTGATGTCAAAGACTCCCAGATATGATATAAAGACAAAATAATTATTGAAATTATTTACTGACAGCGAATCATTTCCCCACCCCTCATTTATGTTAGATGTATAAGCTTGCAGAGAAACGTTTCAGTTCAGTTTCAATTCCGTGCAATTATGTTAATTTGCATAGGGCTTTTCGCAATGAATATTGTTCCAAAGCAGTTTTACAACCCTAGTGAGCAAGATAAGGCAAGAATAAAACTGCAATGATATAAAATGTAAATGTGTAAAATTATTGCATTAAACATATAAGTTAGCAATTTTTCTTTTTCTTTCTCTGGGCCCCAGTTTGAAACCCCCTTTTCAGATAACTGGTGACTAGGAGAAATTTTAAATATGTAGTTTTGCACATCCCTAATTTTCAATATTCTTGACACTTCATCAATTTCCAATTACAGTCTCTTTCTAGTTTTCTTTTCAAACGCCCACTCTCTTCCTGAGTATTTACAGTGGTTTTTCCACTCATTTTTTGGCATCTTTCCTCTCACGGGGGCAACTTGACAATCTAGTCCGTGCCAAGAACAAGAGAATGAGAAAGAGTGTGGGACTCCAGCAGCATTCATCTGTGATAATTAAAAGTCATAAATCTGTGATGGTTTTTGGCTATAGGCCTTTAGACCTGATGTTCTTCAAAGAAACACAGAGACAGACCTCAAACACAGATGACATAGACACTCCACTATTGATTCTAAAGGCTCTTTGAAGTCCAAAAGATGTGGTCTTATAATAGAAGAAGGAAGTATATTTTTAATGCCTCACTCCTCCCGCTCTCGCTTTAGGGGGGGAATTCTCCAACTTTCTGCCGTGGAGAGGGAGGGAAGGGCTGAAGCGAGGGAGAGAGCTGAAAGACAGGGCCTTATTGTTTATACAAGGGCACCAGGGTTGAACTGACGTGTGCATTCATCTTTAATGTTCACGCTTAAAATATGAACCTGCAAGAATCGTGTTGACAGACACACACGTACCTTCTCTCTCGCTCGCTTTGTTTTTTCTTTCACTTCACACTTGCATTACCATGCTGCCGGGTTGGATTACAGGCATATGCTGGTTGGAAGAAGTGAAAAGACATGATAAATAGTGAAAGGAAAGGAGTGACAGAAATGGACCTGAAATAACAAAATAAATAATTGAATCGCCTCCCTATGTCATTTCCTCTCAAGAGTCCGAACCTTAAAAAAAAATGTAGTTTTTCTACAGTAAATTCTAATTCATCAATATAAACGCATTTCCAAGCAGGTTTAAAGAAATTATTTCTCTTGAGGTCTGTGTGTGTGAAAGAGATTCAAAAAGCTAGTATTGTTCGGTCATAAATATGCCGTTAAACATAGTGGCAATGAACAAAAATTCAAACTGTTAGAGCACCGTAAAAAATTTGAATAAATAATCTATAAAAACAGACTAAATAGATAGACGGGCAATGGGCGTCTGACAAGAAAGAAAAAAGAAATTAAAGGAGTATGAAGTCATGTTTCGAGAAAAAAAAAAGTCGAAATAAAATGTTGAGAATAAAGCCATTGTGTTTTGAGAAAAAAAGGTGAAATAAATTGCTGAGAATAAACATTACGTTTTGAGAATGAACTTAAGATTTTGAGATCAATGTTGGTAAATCTTGACATTTACATTCATATGGAGGACTTTGTGTATAATGTGCGCTGCAATAGTGCTGTATACCGTATCAAAAGTTCTTAAATGGTCCGAGAATGAACCCTTTACAGATCTGGTTATGTCCACTGTTTTACTGAGCAATTCACATTGCTTTATTCGTATTGCCTACACACAAATCTATTTTTAATAATTGTTGTAGCTCATTTATCATTTTATTTATATATGTTTAAGCGAGTAACGTTTACATGGTCAAGCTTTTTCTAATGTAATATCAAAAGAAAACTTAAGGCTGTTTAAGGTTGACAAGCCATGCAGCAACTTGACACTTTAATATAGAACGTGTAGTGACAGGTGTGCATTTATCTGCATTTTACAACAGCTTTACATATGAGAATTTAGTGCCAAAGCTCTGTTTTATAATGAGCATTCTGACATAGGCCTCATACAGTAATTAACCCCCCATAGCACCCGAACAAAGCTCTGTTAATGCCCCCTGGGCCAACAGAGGGTGTGCAGCATGGTGTGTCTGACAGAATGGGGTGATAATGATGATAGGGAAAGAGCTGCTGTATCTGTCTACTGTGCTGTCTGTTATCTCTACTGGTTCCTTGAAGTATTGGTATATTGATGTTTTTTAAAGCACCATAGCACTTAAAAAGATTCATCTAAGGCATCAGAATATAAACTTTTATTGTTAGGATGTATTAACCATTGGAATTTAGCTTATGTGCTTCTGTGGAATTCATGTATACACAGATACTTTGTATTAAAATTAGTTTTGCACTTTGTCTATTGACTTCTCTTTAAAATCACCAAATGTGTTTGGCACATTAAAGTGCCTCTTAAGAGAGGAGAAGGATGTTCATTCGTCTGCACACTGCATTACTGTAATTAAGAATGTTGTGAAAGCTGACATTATTAACAGTGGCACATAAAATAAGCAGTTACAAGCAGCTCTTGCTGCCCTAGCTTTGAAGCCTTAAAATAAGATTTAATAGGAATTTGTAAACATGCTATCAAATGATAATTTAGTTATTATAAAACATGCCCTATCTACTGCGTGCCCCTATATTTATATATACTTTCAATTATCAATTTAATTGACAATTAACAAGTTTTTACATTTCACATGATTAAATTAAATGTGAGAAATGTGTTCATGAGAAAATTTTGTGTTTGTTTTTGGAATTATAATAAAGTTTCTGTAACAATCACTGTAAATACATAGTCAGTGCAAACACTGGAAAATTGGAATTGTTTTTCTTTTTTTCATTTTACCCAGCAACATTAGAATTAAATAATTAATATTTAGGGCCTAATAAGTGTCCTAAATTCGCACACTGGAAGTGGAAAGGTGATACTAATTTCTTTAAAAAAAAAACTAAAAAAAAAAAACATAACCTCTCACCATTTACACACTTCAGCTTTACCTGGTGAGCTGTTCTTTTATTATTGTGGAGATTTTTCAAATATTTACAAAAAAAATTGAGATCAAGTCATATCACGAATGACAGGGTTATTTTAGCGATTACATTTTCTAGGGCTGCACCTATCAGAGGTTCTTCTAAAATGTTAATATAAAGGTATTATTTCAGAAGATTCAGTTACATCATCACTCAAATATGGTTATAATTCAGTGTAAAAATAATTCAGTAAATAAATATATAAAAATATAAAAATAAATATAAAAAATATAGATGATATAAAATATTTATTTATTGCATTTTTAATTCTTGCATTAAAATGGATCTGCAATAGCTTTTTGGTTAAAATGATAACGGCGATTGGGGAACAATCAGGTTACACTTTATTTTAAGGTGTGATTGTTACAGTGTAATTATATATTTACTGAGTATTAATTAACAACAAACATGTACTTACTATAGGGTTAGGGTATGATTAGGGTTTGGTTGAGGGTTAGTTGCATGTAATTATGCATAATTTACTGTTATTACTATGGTAAGTAGCCTACATGTAACATATGTAACAAGGACACTGTAAAATAAAGTGTTACCAAAAATCATATCAAATAGTTAAATACAGAATTGTATAAAGCAGACGAATATCAAAATTAAACTTGTTTTTCATAATGTTCACTTTGACACTCTTCTTGTTTATTCTTGTTAGTGCAAGTCAATGTCTGTTGAATTTTTATTAGTCTGCTTTGGCATTTTTATTAGTCTGCTTTGAACCATCTCTGATTGATTGATTGATTGATTGACTAATCGACTGGTTGACAGATTTTTCGGTTTGATCCTTGTCAGGGTGTTGCTATTTCTCAGGGTGTTAACTGTCCCTGCGAACCGAGACTTGAATTACTCAGTTTATGAGAGATTCATATGAGTCATGAGGTGCATTTGAGTGAAAGTAATTACAAACAAACATTAAGAGCTCATATAACGATCACAACGTCTGTGACGACAGGTGTCCACCTCAAGTCAGTGTGAGTTTTCTGATATAAAGAGAGTTAGTTTTCCCCCCCAAATAGCCTGACGGTTGAATAGATCTTTATATCTTCAATTATTTACACTTAGTGAAGCGAAGGCCAATCATTTAATTTCCCTTTAACTCTGTCTTTATCTTCTCATCAGAGCATGTGCTGACGTTAATACATTCATTCCATCGCCACGTGGAAAGTCCCTCATTCAATCTCAAATTCTCTCGCTCTGTAATCATCTGTTAAACATGACGTAATGAATCTTGATACTAGATAAGACGTTTTTTTGCTTTATTCAGAGGGGCACCGGTGTCATGAGTGACATACGTAAATATATAAATATTTGTTCAGTTATGTGACAGGGTTTTTCCTGGCTCGAAACAAGGCAGAGGTGGTAAAAGTCTGATCACAGCTGAAAAAAATATATTTAACAAGCACGTATTTTAGATATTTTAATAATATGATAATTAGATTAATTATTCTGAGAACACTTTCATATACAATGTTTCCCATAGTATTTTGTGAGACTGTGGAGGGTGCACCTCATTCGTTCTAGTGGGGTCCGGGGTCATGCCCCCCCGGAAGAAAATTTTGTACATTTTAAAGATAAATTCATTAATCTGGTGCACTTTGAGATTTCTAAATTAAGAGCTCCAACCCATATTCAGTGTGCAAATTGAACAGAGAAAAAGACTTTTCCCTGAACATTAAAGGGGACTCTAGGGCCCGTGCGCTAGAAATGTGCGGATCAGTCACCCGAATCCGGCGTTAAAAATAAATCATCCACCCGTCAACCGCCTCAACCTATGATATTCTCTGCTTTAGATATCTGCACCTGATCATCACACTACAGTTATTCAAATTCTCAGTCTTAATCATGATGATATAGTAAAATCACACTGAAGTAGACAGCTTTTTTTTTTTTTTTTTTTTAAATAAAAGTTCTTCTTTGGCTAAATTACATTTCCTTAATAGCCTAAACACAGGCTTTACTCCCTTCAAACTTAATTTGTCACTGTTTCATTACATCATTGTTGGAAAATATATTGTTGAATAATTTCTGTTAAGCTTGTGTATATTTTTAGTTAAAGCTGTTAAGTTATAAAGCAATATCTCATGTAGGGTTTTTCCTATGTGTTTTATATAATGACCACTAGGAGGTGCTCTAGGCATATATTTTTCTTGATTGGTTTTCCCTGAAGAGAAATACTCCGAAAGCGAACTGTTTAGAACGATTCAGTTCAATTTGGTGAACTGTTCGACCAGTTCGCCCGCCTGACCCGCGGATATAACCGCGATCCACGCATCACTATTAAACGGTTCGAGAATGGACACAGGCCGGGAAAACGCAACAGAACCGTGTCGGTGGAAAATGGGTATCTGAGCATATGACTGCCTGAGTTTTGTCAACAGAAGGAGGCGGCCGCCTCGTAATTCCCTATGCAGGAAAAACCCTGTGTTACTTAGAAATGTTACTATTTTGGCTTTTTTATTCCATAAATTATTTAATTTTAATCTTAATTTAATGTTATTTCTAGAAAATAACAATTTATAAAAATGTAACTGAATTTAGAGTTCCAAAATTGCAAACCTCATATAATATGAATAGAACATAAAAAACATATTTACATATTTTAATATTTAGTTTGACCTCCTGTGGTTGACAGTCAACATTTTCTGAAGGTTAAGCAACTCATTTCACTGACTTGTTTAGGCCGTTTTGTACCCTATTGTGTAAATCTTTCTCATGCTTTCATTTTAATCTATCTTTTGACTTCTTTTCATGTGAAATCAAACATAAAAAAGAGACGGCGACAGCATGTGGGTGTTTTATATGTTTTTCTGACTTTAAGTCTTATCAGTTGGGATGATTGAGGGTATCAATAGTCTGTCCACCATGCGTGACCCGCTGGCAGCAGCTGGAGAGAACACAACAAACAGGCCTCTCATTTCAGCCTTTTATCCTGATCTGTCACCTGCTGTTAGGAACAATCGCTTTATATTTCTGGTAATTATCTTTCAGCAGTGTTGAAATTGCAGTAATTGTTGCGAGCTTTTGTCATATTTATTAATTTATAATATCTCTATTTATTTTGGTAACACTTTATTTCGATGGTCCACTTTAGACATTCTACGAACATAAATAACTTTGCAACTATGTCAACTAACTCAATTTTTTAAGCTATAAAAAAAAACAATATTTTTTCTTTTAAATGGTCACATTTATGTTTGTTATACAATTTTTGATTGTATTTAAAATACATTTATGTCTAAGTATACTACAAATCCATTAACATATTTACTGACATATGCTTGACTTACTGATGTAAATATAATTAAACTTTATTTGGAGTACTTCTTTATTGTACAATGCACATTTCTTAATGTTAAGCTTAAAATGTGTTTTCACTAATTTCACTATTAGTAAGTAAGGATAGTATGATCTCTGTATAATATCAGTCTTTAAATGCAAGATATTTAAAGTGTACCTGATGTATACTTGCAATAGTTCCACTTTAGCACAATCAGATATACTTAAGTATATCTTTAGTTGGACCTCAGCACTATTTCCAGATAACTAAAGTGCATTAAGTACAAAATTAGTTGTTCCAATTTAGCAGACTTATACCAATTTAGTATACCAAAAGAGTATTTATATTAAGTACATAAATATGTGTATTTGTAGCATACTTAGCATAAAATAAATGTATTTCAAATACATTTCAGTATAGCCTATTTATTTTTTTCACTGTAGGGTTAACTTAACTGACTGCTTCATTTCCACTTTAAGCTTACACATGGTAGGCACATATGGTTTGCATATTAAACACACTTTCTAATTGTCAGCAAAAGGCTGCCACTTTAATAAAATTGGCCTCTGTTCTTCTTCATTGATGTCAGGAGGACAGTGGCCGCTTTGAACTCATGTGACTTCAGTCCACAGAAAAAGTTCCCTTGCTTAAATCTGTCAGTGAAATAGTGTGTTTTCACCAGCATGAATTTACATAGCCTACCTTTTCCCTTTAACACAGGCCAAGTGTGTTTGCGTGCGCCTGCGTGTGTGCGTACTTGCGGCCGTTTCTTTTAAGAGCCGAATAGCATTAAAAGGCAGTTACAACAGATCCTCATCTCAACAACACGCTAAACGGTTACTTAGCCGGTGTGTGTAATGACTTGTTGGATTTCACTCCTGTTGATTGCTTTCTCTGTTTAGCCTTGAAGTCAGATTCCTCTGCCCGAACACAAACACATACAGGAATGTGGCTGTATGAATATTATGGAGGTATGGCGGTTCAGGAGGAGTCATGGGGGAAATATGCTGCTCTTTGATGCTTGTTTAATATGTTGAGGAAATAAATACAAATGTGTTATTGTGCAAGAAACACCAGGCCTCTTTCTCTCTCTCTCTCTGTTTCCTCCTCTGAGGCTTCACTGTGGATGAACCATTGCACATTGGATGACCTCACCAAATCGTGAAATGAATGCCTTATGATGTTTTAAAGTGTAAATTTTATTCAATAGGCTTGTTTGAATGCCTTGAACCATATCTAACAAAATTCCAAGTATGCGTTATCGACGATTATCGACACATTCTGGTGACCTCTTGAGGCCAGGAAAGTTTGAATGAGCTTAAGGTGGTTCTATGTACACTGTTACACAGTAACCTGGATAAACAGAAGAAAGAATTTCTTACTTGTGTCACTAATATGTGCAATGAAACTGACACAAACCTCTTTGTACTTGTGCACTTTCATGTTTGCATCGGCAGACTTGCTCAGGGGCATGCTTTGAAAAACACAGAGTAAGCCTTATATCTAGTGTGCAGTCATGTTTTCACACAATATCACTACAATTCAGTAAGTGATTTATTTCCCTTTGAGAAATGATTTTCAAATAAAGTTTGAATGAGCTTGCTTGCACTAGTTCTAGTCTGTGTGGATACACTGCAGGTTTCTTTTGTTGTTTGTGGTAGATTTGCCCAGCTAAGCGTACTCAATGTTAGCTTGTCCAACCAGTTCTCCCGTCTGTTTGATCAGTCTTATCATGACATATAATCACACTTTTTTTTACTGTTGTAGATCTGTTATCATTCTGTTTACCTGCCACTGTATCTGTATCCAGACATTAATAATATAAAGTAAATATCTTGTAATATGACAGTTTAATATGTACTATGATATAACCATCTGTTTGATGTGAACTCCTTCTGTAGTTTTAACTGGTATTCCCACCAATAAGCTTGTTTGACACTCTGTTTTTAATACATGAAACATTTAGATAATTTTATTTCTTATATTAGTCAAGGCTTTTGTATTTTTAATTTGTGTTGCATGGTTTTAGTTATTCAAATTTTACTGCCATCGTTCAAACGTTTGGGGTCAGTAAGAAAAAGAAAATGTAGTCTATGCTCACCAAGACTACATTAAAAATTCAGTAAAAAACATTAATATTGTAATATATTATTTAAATTAAAAACTGTTTTCTATTTGAATATATTTTAAAATGTAATTTATTCCTCTGATGGCAAAGCTGAATTTTCAGCATCATTACTCCAGTCTTTAGTGTCACATGATCCTTCAGAAATCATTCTAATATGCTGATTTGCTGCTCAAGAAACATTTCTAATTATTATTGTTCAAAACAGTTGTTCTGCTTATTTAAATTTTTTGTGGAAACCGTAATTGTTTTCCATTATGCTTTTTATAATAATGTTAAAAAAATCTTAAAAAAAGAAAAACATTGGTAGTGTATCTGAATGACTTTTTTTATAATGTCAGTCAACAGTTTTTGAACATAACTTGTTTTTTTAATTTAATGTTTTCTCCAGAGATCCACTTATGTTGTTTTGTTTTTTTTCCCCACATAATTTTAACGTTTTTTTTCCCTGCTATACAGTACCTTAAATGTGTTGGAATTGTATTTGCATGTGGAATGACTATCAACACTGCATTTTTCTCACAGGCTGTGGGTTTGCACTGACCTATCCTTCAATAACAGCTTCTTCGCAAAGCCTGAATTATATTGTGACTGGATCACAAAACAATCTGTGCCGCATAAACTTAAGATCAAACTGAAATGACCAGGGACCTTGTTAAAAATAAACTTCAGAAACACTTTCCAAACTTTAAGATCCTTCAAGGATAGGCAGAGCAATGCCATGTGTTTATGAGATGTCAGTGCTTTAACATAAGTTTACCAAAGCCCTGTTTTTTCACTCTTTGACACGCTTTATTCTGCGCTTAAGGGAGACACATTAACATCATAGTTTGAGCTTAAAAAAAGGGAAAGAAGAATGAAATATGAAAAGCTGCATGAAATCCTTCATCCAATCCTACTAATTATCCTGACATGAGGAGGAACATAGCAGGATAATGACAGTGTGCGTTTTGATCTCTGTGATTGTGTGTGTGTTATAAAGACTGGAGACGTTCCAGAGAAAACAGGATTATGGTCCAGTCTCTATGGGATGTCAGTCACACATGCTGGAATCAGTGTCCAACAGTCAGAACCAGCACTGAAACTTTGGGCCATTTTCCCATTTGGCAAGTTCAGAAGAGTGTGTGTTTTTAAGTAAAACACAGAGCGACCGGGTGTGTGTGTGTGTTACATATGAGGCTCTGAGTGGCGCGTTGAGGCGTGTTTCTGTGCCATCTGTGGGTTCTGTTGTAATTAACATGTCAGATCTCTCTCTCGTGTTCAGTCTAGCTCGTTTTGTGTGTGTACTCATATGTGGTAATTAAATGTTTTCTCACTGGATGACTGTGTTTGTGAGTGATAATTTAGATGTCATGTGGTACACATAAGCAGTAGTCATTTATTTGTTGGTGTGAGCTTGTCTTTAATTGTTGATGAGTGTGCTTGTGTGCAGCTTTACCAAACTTTGAAATCTCTTAAAGTGAAAATTCATCAAAAAATTCAGATTCTGACATCATTTACCCAACTTCATGTCGTTCCAAACCCATATGTCTTCCTCTGAACATGAATGGAGATGTTTTTCAAAGAATGCTCATACTAGTCAAGCTCCTATTATTATTATTATTATTATTATTATTAATAATAATAATAAATAATGTTTCCAAGCTGAACAGCTTTAGAATTTTAATTATGTATTATCATGTATTGTAATTTATATTAAAATTATTTTAAGTAATTTTAAGTACTGACCCTTTGGAAATTTGTTGAGACCCCTGTTTGAAAATCACTGGCCTAAATGGATCATGGAAAGTAGCTCACATGACTTCCAAATATTCGGAAATAGGGATGTACTTTATTATATTGTGGTGGTACCACATCAGTATTATTATAGATTTTCTTTTTTAATTTATCTGTTTTGGTCAGTAATATTGTATATTTGTTTTTGCACGCTCATTTCCCCTGTTTTACACTGAGATTAACTTTGCTGTCATCGAATAGTCAATCTTTTACAACAATCATTTAATTACACTGTTAAATGTATTCTTTAGAAAATCTCAAAATGAATGTCCACATTTCATAGTGTATAATGTTGTGACGCCTAAATTTACTTCAGCATTTAAAACGATTGTTTTTAGTCTATTTTTTTTTATTTTGACAAAAATAGCAAATATTAAAGTTTTATACAATTTTTTTTTTGTATCTTTGTATGCGAAGCAGAGTTCTCAGAAAGGAATATTATAAGTGAATTATGACCTAAATTTGATCTTTTCCTCACATAAAACTATCATACGGCTTCAGAAGACTAGCACACAGCTATACAACCTGGTACTTTCCTCCTTCTTTCATTGTATGGAATACAGCAACTTAAACAATGGCAAATATATCAGTTTATGTTCCACAGAAGAAAAAAGTCGTACAGGTTTAGAACTGCATGAGGTTGAATAAATAATGAAAGATTTAACATTTTTGGCTGAACTATCCCTTTAAAATCTCACTAGAGCAGGTTTGTTTGTGTACTCTCAACGTCAGTCGCTGTCAAGGTTTCAAATGTAGACGTTAATGCGTAGAACTGCATGTTTGTTTTCAGATTGTCATGCTGAGATTGTTTCTCCTTCTAATCTTCATCAGACCAGGTGTTACCTCAGTAATCTATGTGTCTCTGAGAGCGTGATATATTGGTAAAGCTCTCTTTTAGCTATAGCAACTGTGGAACTGGGAGTTACTAGCTATCATAGTTTGGCACATTATGAATGCTTTAGCACTAGCCTAATAACTAGCTGTCAGAGTTGACCACCAGCATTAAGAGATCTCGCTACGGCAGCAATTTTATGTAGTCTATAATAGTAACTGTGTGTATCTTGGGGCAGAAAATCCCCTTATGGACTTTTAGAAGATGTCAGCAGACAGAAGGTTTGTTAAGAGTTCGAAAGTGCCAACAAAAACTAGCAATAACAATTTAGAGTACCATGGTAGTGCCTTGTTTTGGCAGTTTTTAGAGATTTTATTGGGAGGTTGTTCCCAATTTGTATGTCATGTTATCATATTTTGAATCATTTTAAACAGTCATAATTATTAATTAAAGCTGCAAGCAGCGATTGAAAGGGCCCTCGCACCCGGGGCCACCGCCACCCGGTGGCCTCAGGAAAACAGCGAATAGTGGGTGACATGCATTTAAGTGGGTAAATATAGGAGAAATACAGCAAAGTCATTTCGATGTGCCACACTTCCTGCTGCCAGCAGGTGCCGCTTTGACTGTAACTGAATATTGCAGTAGAAGTAGATGTCTTCAGGTCAGGAGTATTATCAAACATATGAAGTTTGGGGCAGATCGGACACTGTATTCCTGAGTTACAACAACTTCCTGTTTCGTGGCATTAATCACATACATTCGCACTTAGCCAAGTGTTGCATGCTTTAATGTGTTTTTAGCATGTTTGGTACTTCATGGCATATTTAAATGTGTTTCAAGGAGTGAATTACAGTGTAAAGCATGCCATTTCCTGTTGCCTGCAGGTGGCGCTATGACTGTAACTGAATATTGGCATGTAGATGTCTTCAGGCCAGGACTATTATCAAACATGTGAAGTTTGGGACAGATCGGACATTGAATGCCCGAGTTACAACAACTTCCTGTTTCATGGCGAAATATCGAAATTTGTGAGGCCGCCACGGACACCACGCTATCGAGCCATTTTGCCACACCTAATTCTGAAACCCATATCAGATGTAAATTTTCGCCACTTCTGACGTGTGTTCAAAGATTCATGAGTTTGAGCATGTTTAGGCCCTCAAAAATGCAATTCATTTCGGAGGCGAAACCTCAGACTTTGTCAGTCCGCCACTGACACGCCCTTCAGCGAAAACTCAAGATCTTCACAATTTAACATCACCAAGGCCTTAAGATTAGACTGACCAAATATGATGTTGTTCTGGTTAAATCTCTATGAGAAGTTAATCACAATGTAAAACATGTAATTCCCTGTTGCCCGCAGGTGGCGCTATGACTGTGACTGAATATTGGCATGTAGATGTAATAAAACGTGAAGTTTGGGGCAGATCGGACATTGTATGTCCGAGTTACAACAACTTCCTGTTTCATGGCGAAACATCGAACTTTGTGAGGCCGCCACGGACGCGCCCTTCAGGGAAAACTCAAGATCTTCGCAATTTAACATTGCCAAGGCCTTTAGATTAGACTGTGCAAATATGATGTTGATCTGATTAAATCTCTAGGAGGAGTTTGTTAAAGTACAACATCTGCAAATGGCAAAAACTGCAAAAAATTTTCAGAGAAAATTCAAAATATCTCACTTCCTGTTTTCAGATTTTGCTGCCAGGGACTTTTTTGTAGGTGCTGGGCTGTTACATGTGTCTACTGAATTTCATACTTGTACGTGAAACGTAAAACAAACAGCGCTTAAGTGAAATTTTGTAGGTGGCGCTATCGAGCCATTTTGCCACACCTAATTCTGAAACCCATATCAGACGTAAATTTTCACCACTTCTGACGCGTGTGCAAAGTTTCATGAGTTTTCGAGCATGTTTAGGCCCTCAAAAATGCAATTCATTTCGGAGAAGAAGATTGATAGGCCGAGCAATTCCAATAGGGTGCTCACACCATCGGTGCTCGGGCCCTAATTATAAGATCGTCAAACAATAGTGATGTTATCATGCTAGTTTGCAGGCACGTTTTACTCCATATAAGCACTCACATAGAGTAGTATCTAGCTGATGAAATATTTCAGAGCAGAGCAAAATTAGAAAGTCTGTATTATAGACATTTCAAAGTCTTTTCCATGGCTTTCTAAGATTATACTTATATTAGGTGCTTAGGTCTTCCATGACCGTGGGAACCCTGTGGATTGTTTCACATGCGTTACATCAGTCTGATTGTATTATGAGTTCCTCTGCGTCCTTGTTTTGCCAGTAAACGAGTCGAGAGATTTGATATTTATCTCCATTTACAGACGTACACACAAACTCAAGAGCGTTCCTGCTTTGAAGTGCTTATCTCTGACCACAACCACAAAGAGCACAATGTTGCGGATCCGAGTTATTTTATTCTTGATGACGTGAGAGATGTTTGGAATAAAAGCAATGAGGAAAAGGAGAATATAGCGACAGTCTGTTCATCTGATAAAACTCATTTATGTAAAAAATGCAGTGTTCATGACTCAAAGAGAATTTGTAAAATGGCAACCGTGTCCTATTTTCTCTCTCTTATTTGTTTGTGCAAACCTATTATGCTCTACTGAGTATAAAAAAGACTTATACATCTCTTGTTCTGTGCTTATCCTGAAGTGCTTGTCTCATTATACAGTAACAGAACTTCGTGTCGCCTCTTGCTGCGTTTCTTTACCGTCATCAGAAAAATGACTTGACATGTCTATTCACACTTAATATTCAAATATTTTAAGGGAGAAACTGAGTGTAAAAAACATTGCTCCGTTTGTTTGGGCAACCCGACATGTCAACTTCTGACTCAGACAATAGTGTGAGTTTGGAAACTGAAATTAAATAATATTTATAGTAACTTATATAAATCATGCAACCTCCAGGACCCAGCTGTTACAATGTATTAGACTGAAGATTTAAATATAAAAGAGTGTCTTTTATGCAATTCAGTATTTAAGAAGAGTGTGTTGTTTTTTTTTTTTTTTGTTTTTGTAAAGACAAACACCAAAAATCAGGATGCAGTATGGTATAGAGTGTGTATGTTTGCATAGAGGTGCATCTGTGTGTGGGAATGCCATTGTTTCCATTACCAGCATACCTAAA
Organism: Coreius guichenoti; assembly: GCA_039654105.1. Taxonomy (NCBI): domain Eukaryota; kingdom Metazoa; phylum Chordata; class Actinopteri; order Cypriniformes; family Gobionidae; genus Coreius; species Coreius guichenoti. The sequence goes on along the minus strand of CM077172.1, from coordinate 21,141,592 downwards.
CATCACACGACCATCTCGTCATTAAAATCCCATTTCAACATCAACATCGGGTGACGATTCTCTCTTTAACCTGTGACCTTTCCCACTGCTGTCACCAGCATCGCTGGGCACAGTTAGCATCCTGATGATAAGAACGTTCGCACTTAACATTTTTTTCTGCAGAATGACGGGAAAATCGTTGTAGCTGTCAGTCATTTCCTATTCCGTGCTGGACTGCCAGACCGTTGACCTCTGACCTGTGAATAGATCGCAGCTGCGAGTTGTTAGGAGGTTATCCAGTGGTTGCGTGTAGGTTATCAGCAGGTTTAGTGCGGTATGGCAGACAGAAGCCACACACACGCACCCTAATAGAGAGAGTTCAGTTGTAGAGTAGAGTTCAGAGTGTACTTGAGCGATACGGGCAGAAGCTGTGAAGTTTGTTTACATTCACAGTAATGTGCTGTTTTAAACCTAATGAGCTGCCTACATAGGCAATATTTTACAGCATCATAACAGAATGTTTTTTTTATGTACTGGTATTTTGTAAAGAAAGCTGGCATTTTCTAATGAAAAATGGAATGATAAAATTTAATTATGCTGCCTCTTAGGGGTCTTTTTTGGCCAAATTCTAAAGGTGTGGTCACATTTGCTGCTGTTTAGCTATTTAGAAATTGATTATTTTACCTGATATTTGTGTATGCTATGTATTTCTTTTGTTTATTAGAATATTGTGCTGTTAGCATAGCAACATACTAATGTCAAGCTCCACTGAAATCAATTGCAAGTTCAGTGTGAAGCAATATTTGTGTGGGTCACAGTCTTGCAAATGAGCCCACTTCACCACACTGTAAAACTCCTCATTCAAAGTTGTTATGTTTTTGTCTGATGTGTACGATAAACGCTCTGTTCCGCTCCGCTCGGAAGGGAAGCGCGCACAGATAAGATCATCTCTGTGTGTCGCTATTGTTACCATGACAAACAGAATGACAGTGCTACGATCGTTATTATCATTATCAAAAGAGGGTTTGATTACCTGCTAGCGCATACTGACTGCAGCAGCTGTGGCATCGTGGGATATCAATGAGACGCTCTGAGAGACATATGAGCAATGCACTCAATAGAAGGATAAGAAAAATTACCGCCGTAAAAGATAAGGCTTTATGAAAGCGCTGAAGATAAGAGATAAGGGTGATGACAAAGCATGAATCCCACATTAAAATGACTTTATAAATTAAATTTAAGCTCTGCTAGTGAGCTGCCTTGTTGCCTACATAGACAGCTACCTTCTAAGGGAGTACGCTAACCATCATGGAAACCCGTAAGTAACAGATGTAGACATATGCATCAACTGTGTTAACTAGGGGTGGGCAATATGACAAATCATATCATATCACAATTTTTTTCAGGCAGGATCCCGATCCACGATCTTATCACGATTCTTTTTCAAGTTTGTTTAAGACCGTTGCAAGTCACTGAGCAGTACAGCCAAACTAATTACCCTATTTTAAAGCTACAATATGTAAGATTTTTGTGATAAAATATCCAAAACCACTTGCACTAGTGTGATATATTTCATGCAGTTGTGTACTTACATTATCCCAAAAGTTCCCAAGGATTTGTAAATCCAGAGAAATTCCAATTTTAAATTAAAGCTGCAAGCAGCAATGAAAGGGCCCTCGCACCTGGGAGCACCTCCACTCAGTGGCCTCAGGAAAACAGCGAATAGTGGGCGACATGCATTTAAGTGGGTAAATATAGGAGAAATATGGCAAAGTCACTTCAATGTGCCACACTTCCTGCTGCCAGGAGGTGGCGCTTTGACTATAACCGAATATTGGCATGTAGATGTCTTCAGGCCTGGACTATTATCAAATGTGAAGTTTGGGGCAGATCGGACACTGTATGCCTGAGTTACAACAGCTTCCTGTTTTGTGGCGTGAATCGCATACATTAGCACTTTGCCAAGTTTTGCTTGATTTAATGTGTTTCTAGCATGTTTAGGACTTGATGGCATATTTAAATGTGTTTCTGGGAGGGAATTACAGTGTAAAGTGTGCCATTTCCTGTTGCCAGCAGGTGGCGCTATGACTAACTAATATTGGCATGTAGATGTCTTCAGGCCATGACTCTTATCAAACGTGAAGTTTGGGGCATATCGGACATTGTATGCCTGACTTACAACAGCTTCCTGTGTCATGGTGAAACATCAGACTTTGACAGGCCGCCACGGACACGCCCTTCAGCGAAAACTCAAGATCTTCACAATTTAACATCACCAAGACCTTAAGACTAGACTGACCAAACATGATGTTGATCTGATTAAATCTTTAGGAGGAGTTCGTTAAAGTACAGCGTCTGGAAATGGCAAAATTTGCAACAATTTTGCAAAGAAAATTCAAAATATCTCACTTCCTGTTGGTTTTCAGATTTCATACCAGGAGACTTTTTTGTAGGTATTGGGCTGTTACATGTGTGTACCGAATTTCATACCTGTACGTGAAACGTAGCGGGAGGGGCACTTCGTTGAAATGTTGTAGGTGGCGCTATCGAGCAATTTTGCCATGCCTAATTCTGAAACTCATATGTAGATGTCTTTAGGCCAGGACTCTTATCAAACATATGAAGTTTGGGGCAGATCGGACATTGTATGCCTGTCTTACAACAGCTTCCTGTGTCATGGCGAAACATCGGATTTTGTCAGGCCGCCACGGACACGCCCTTCAGCGAAAACTCAAGATCGTCACAATTTAACGTCGCAAAGGCCTTTAGATTAGACTGACCAAATATGATGTTGATCTGGTTAAATCACTATGAGGAGTTAATCACAGTGTAAAACATGCCATTTCCTGTTGCCAGCAGGTGGCGCTAAGACTGTAACTGAATATTGGCATGTAGATGTCTTCGGGCCAGGACTCTAATAATACATGTGAAGTTTGGGGCAGATCGGACATTGTATGACCGAGTTACAACAACTTCCTGTTTTATGGCGAAACATCGAAATTTGTGAGGCCGCCACGGACACGCCCTTCAGGGAAAACTCAAGATCTTTGCAATTTAACGTCGCCAAGGCCTTTAGATTAGACTGACCAAATATGATGTTGATCTGATTAAATCTCTAGGAGGAGTTTGTTAAAGTACAACGTCTGGAAATGGCAAAATTTGCAACAATTTTGCAAAGAAAATTCAAAATATCTCACTTCCTGTTGGTTTTCAGATTTCGTACCAGGAGACTTTTGGGCTGTTACAGTGGGGAGAACAAGTATTTGATACACTGGCGATTTTGCAGGTTTGCCCACTTACAAAGCATGTAGAAGTCTGTAATTTTTATCATAGGCACTCTTCAACTGTGAGTGACGGAATCTAAAACAAAAATCCAGAAAAACACATTGTATGATTTTTAAATAATTAATTTGCATTTTATTGCATGACATAAGTATTTGATACATCAGAAAAGCAGAACTTAATATTTGGTACAGAAACCTTTGTTTGCAATTACAGAGATCATACGTTTCCTGTAGTTCTTGACCAGGTTTGCACACACTGCAGCAGGGATTTTGGCCCACTCCTCCATACAGACCTTCTCCAGATCCTTCAGGTCTCGGGGCTGTCGCTGGGCAATACGGACTTTCATCTCTCGCCAAAGATTTTCTATTGGGTTCAGGTCTGGAGACTGGCTAGGCCACTCCAGGACCTTGAGATGCTTCTTACGGAGCCACTCCTTAGCTTCCTTGGCTGTGTGTTTCGGGTCGTTGTCATGCTGGAAGACCCAGCCACGACCCATCTTCAATGCTCTTACTGAGGGAAGGAGGTTGTTGGCCAAGATCTCGCGATACATGGCCCCATCCATCCTCCCCTCAATATGGTGCAGTCGTCCTGTCCCCTTTGCAGAAAAGCATCCCCAAAGAATGATGTTTCCACCTCTATGCTTCACGGTTGGGATGGTGTTCTTGGGGTTGTACTCATCCTTCTTCTTCCTCCAAACACGGCGAGTGGAATTTAGACCAAAAAACTCTATTTTTGTCTCATCAGACCACATGACCTTCTCCCATTCCTCCTCTGGATCATCCAGATGGTCATTGGCAAACTTCAGACGGGCGCTGGCTTGAGCAGGGGGACCTTGCGTGTGCTGCAGGATTTTAATCCATGACGGCGTAGTGTGTTACTAATGGTTTTCTTTGAGACTGTGGTCCCAGCTCTCTTCAGGTCATTGACCAGGTCCTGCCGTGTAGTTCTGGGCTGATCCCTCGCCTTCCTCATGATCATTGATGCCCCACGAGGTGAGATCTTGCATGGTGCCCCAGACCGAGGGAGATTGACCGTCATCTTGAACTTCTTCCATTTTCTAATATTTGCGCCAACAGTTGTTGCCTTCTCACCAAGCTGCTTGCCTATTGTCCTGTAGCCCATCCCAGCCTTGTGCAGGTCTACAATTTTATCCCTGATGTCCTTACACAGCTCTCTGGTCTTGGCCATTGTGGAGAGGCTGGAGTCTGTTTGATTGAGTGTGTGGACAGGTGTCTTTTATACAGGTAACAAGTTCAAACAGGTGCAGTTAATACAGGTAATGAGTGGAGAACAGGAGGGCTTCTTTAAGAAAAACTAACAGGTCTGTGAGAGCCGGAATTCTTACTGGTTGGTAGGTGATCAAAAACTTATGTCATGCAATAAAATGCAAATTAATTATTTAAAAATCATACAATGTGATTTTCTGGATTTTTGTTTTAGATTCCGTCTCTCACAGTTGAAGTGTACCTATGATAAAAATTACAGACCTCTACATGCTTTGTAAGTAGGAAAACCTGCAAAATCGGCAGTGTATCAAATACTTGTTCTCCCCACTGTACATGTGTCTCCCGAATTTCACACCTGTAGGTGAAACATAGCGGGAGGGGCACTTCGTTGAAATTTTGTAGGTGGCGCTATCGAGCCATTTTGCCATGCCCTATTCTGAAACCCATATCAGAAGTAAACTTTCACCACTTTTGACGCGTGTGCAAAGTTTCATGAGTTTTCGAGCATGTTTAGGCCCTCAAAAA
>CM077172.1:21116577-21131577 GCA_039654105.1 Coreius guichenoti | reverse complement strand
AGGAGACTTAGTTGTGATTGTCATATATCTCTCGTTTTAGTATCAACAATGTCTCAGATGTTTCTCCTAAAATTCCTTGAGACATGAGAAATATTTGAAGAGAAAAAGAGTCAAAACTGAGAATGTGGTAAAAGAAACATAGAACATCTCTTTATTGTCTTGCTGCAATCTCTTTCAGGACTCCATTATAGGAATATTTTATTGCTCAGTGGTTGCTTTTCCTAAGCTCAGGAGACTTAGTTGTAATTCTCAAATCTCTCTCATTTTAGTATCAACAATGTCTCAGACGTTTCTCCTAAACTTCCTTTGGAGAAATAAATATAGACACAACTGAGACACGAGAGAAAAGAGTCCAAAATGAGAATGGGCTGTGAGAAACATTTCTTCTGAATCTTTAGAGAAGACAAATGTGAGACCACTAGAGTCTCTAAGTAAAGAGAAAAATACGAGCACAGTGTGTGATGTTGCTGAGATCTCTTCTAAATCTTTAAAGGAGACCGTTGTGAGAGTGTTAGAGTTTTTGTCTCAGGAGACAAGTGTGAGAAGCAGGAGACTCAAGCAAAAGTCTCCATTTGTCCCTCATAAGTAACCTCATTTTTGTCTAGGAGAAATGTTTGAGATGTTAAAGAGAACTTATCTTTGATTTTTTTCTTTCCTCTGGGTAATGATGTGGAACGCTCAAGAGGAATATTCTTTTCTATTTCCCTCTGTTTTGACACTGGATTTCTGAGCTGTTCTGCCGGTCTGTTGCAGTCCCTTTAGTTGCTGCGTTTCAGATTTTTCCCAGCATCACCCGAGGCAGTTACATTACCCCATCTTGATGTCCCAATGGCAACATGTTCTTTCTGAGTGACATGTTTATTGGAAGAGGAACCGGAGTCACACGCAAAAACTCTTCACATTCTTTTTCTGCCCTACACACACAAACATATTAGACATCTCGTCTCGTTCTGTGTGTATATACTTGTTTAGTGTGTGTATTTACTGTCCCACTTGCATAAATATTCAAACATCATTGATTTGGCGCGAATATGAGAATTCTGTTTGATTTTGTAATTACACGAATTATACACCGCAAAGAATGCTGTCGTATTCCAGGGAGCTTGATGAACTTTGACCCCTAACCGGTTCTCAGGCAGGAAACATAATGAACATGATGAGACAACCTCTTAAGCAAAAGATTTTTTTTAATATGAAGCTTTATTTCATGTTTGACAGTAAAAGTGTTGATGTTACAGTAATGGTGCAGAAAATGAAAATATAGTTATACTTTTCTTGACAGGCCAGTGCAGCACTCCTGAAACTCCACTAATCCACTACTGCAAGTTTAATAAAAATGAATTAATGACACCTCCATCCTGTCTTTCATCTCTCTGTTTTCTTTGATGTCATTTCCTCTGTTTCTCGTCCTCGTCTACAGCCTTATGCATGATTCTCTCTCAAGGGGCGTTCGCTGTGGCAGCGATTTGTAGTGACAAAATGACTGGTAGTCATTTATTTTTAAAGAGACTTGAGAGTTGAGACCATTGGGTGATGTGATGTGAACTTCATTCTGTGTTTATTTAACTTTATTCTTGTGAGCCACAATGTTTTTGTCTCATACTTTAGTCAACTGAAGGATGTAAAGGAGGCCAAAGAGGAGATGGAAGAGGGAGAGATGGTCATTTTGCTAACATATCCCACAGGGATATATTGAAATTATTTACCAAAATCATACACTCACCTAAAGGATTATTAGGAACACCTGTTCAATTTCTCATTAATGCAATTATCTAATCAACCAATCACATGGCAGTTGCTTCAATGCATTTAGGGGTGTGGTCCTGGTCAAGACAATCTCCTGAACTCCAAACTGAATGTCAGAATGGGAAAGAAAGGTGATTTAAGCAATTTTGAGCGTGGCATGGTTGTTGGTGCCAGACGGGCCGGTCTGAGTATTTCACAATCTGCTCAGTTACTGGGATTTTCACGCACAACCATTTCTAGAGTTTACAAAGAATGGTGTGAAAAGGGAAAACATCCAGTATGCGGCAGTCCTGTGGGCGAAAATGCCTTGTTGATGCTAGAGGTCAGAGGAGAATGGGCCGACTGATTCAAGCTGATAGAAGAGCAACTTTGACTGAAATAACCACTCGTTACAACCGAGGTATGCAGCAAAGCATTTGTGAAGCCACAACACGCACAACCTTGAGGCGGATGGGCTACAACAGCAGAAGACCCCACCGGTTACCACTCATCTCCACTACAAATAGGAAAAAGAGGCTACAATTTGCACGAGCTCACCAAAATTGGACAGTTGAAGACTGGAAAAATGTTGCCTGGTCTGATGAGTCTCGATTTCTGTTGAGACATTCAGATGGTAGAGTCAGAATTTGGCGTAAACAGAATGAGAACATGGATCCATCATGCCTTGTTACCACTGTGCAGGCTGGTGGTGGTGGTGTAATGGTGTGGGGGATGTTTTCTTGGCACACTTTAGGCCCCTTAGTGCCAATTGGGCATCGTTTAAATGCCACGGCCTACCTGAGCATTGTTTCTGACCATGTCCATCCCTTTATGACCACCATGTACCCATCCTCTGATGGCTACTTCCAGCAGGATAATGCACCATGTCACAAAGCTCGAATCATTTCAAATTGGTTTCTTGAACATGACAATGAGTTCACTGTACTAAAATGGCCCCCACAGTCACCAGATCTCAACCCAATAGAGCATCTTTGGGATGTGGTGGAACGGGAGCTTCGTGCCCTGGATGTGCATCCCACAAATCTCCATCAACTGCAAGATGCTATCCTATCAATATGGGCCAACATTTCTAAAGAATGCTTTCAGCACCTTGTTGAATCAATGCCACGTAGAATTAAGGCAGTTCTGAAGGCGAAAGGGGGTCAAACACAGTATTAGTATGGTGTTCCTAATAATCCTTTAGGTGAGTGTAGACATTTCAGTTGAGTTTGATGTGTTGATTGATTAATCTCTTTGCTTAAAGGTGCTGTATGTAGGAATGACAGCTAGTGGTTGAAATGGGTACTGCAGTCCAAATTCAAAATATTGTTTGCTCCGCCCCCTCCTCCTCAGACTCGACGCTCACGCGGGTTGCCAGTTTGAGGACACACAACAGGAATGAGTGCGATTGACAATTGACGGCGAGGAGACTTACACACTGTGTGAGTTGATTTTTCCGCGTTTTAATGTGCTTCCGTTCATAGAGATTTTAGATGGATGCCGAGGCTTTTTAGGTTGAGTAGAATCTGCGATCTCTGACCCAGTTTGTTTGCTGGCTTCCATGGCAGCAATACGCTGTGTTTTCCGCCAACTGGCAACCTGTGCTGTCGAAATACTATTGGGTAAACTGGCAACATTCGGTATCGCACAGACCAAAATAGGGCTGCAACAACTAGTCGATAAAATCGATAATAATCGATAATGAAAATCATCGATAATGATTCTCATTATCCATTAGTCGGTTCTGCTCTCTGTACGCAAAGCTTCAACCAGCCACGCCAAATTACAGCACTGAATAACGCATTTTTATGGACAAAATAGTAGAAATAGTGGAGTGGAAACTGAGTGAGCTGATGCAGGAAAGGTACGTGATCCAAGCGCCCAAAACATGAGAATTGTTTATTTTAAGCTTCAAGCGAATGCATTAGCGTTTAACATACCCTGTCACGCGCTTTGACAGATGTGTGTGTGTGCGTGTGCGTCCTCAGCGCAAAACGTTCATTTTACAAGTCATATCCACTGATCTATATAGAGAACAGTAGTTATATCCTCATCTGTAAATGCTACTAATTCACGCGAGTATTTCCATTTTGCATGAAAGCGCGTCCTGACAGTCTGTTAAACTTTACTGAACGAGTGCCGGTGTGCCGGCCGCGCGCATGCGCGTCAAACAGACAGAACGCAGTAGAGAGGGAGGCAGTTAATATTCAGCGCAAAAACACTCATTTAGCTGAAATATCTGCTGTTGGACGCTAAATTTAGGTTTAAAACTCAACATATAATTAAAGTATTTTATGAGAAGGTTAACTGTAAAGGGATAACAGTGTGAAATTGAATATAAATGTAAGACGTTTTTTGAAGCCTATTTACAGGATAAAGAAATGACAGTAACAGGTTACTGTCTCCAGAACGAGTATGTTTATGTTTGTGTTTGTTTGTTTGTTTGTGTTTGTGTTTGTGTTTGTGTTTGTGTTTGTGTGTTTGTGTTTGTGTGTGTGTGTGTGTGTGTGTGTGTGTGTGTGTGTGTGTGTGTGTGTGTGTGTGTGTGTGTGTTCGTGTTCCTGCAGAACATTCCTCTAATGTGGTAACACTGAGTTTGTGTTTTTTTTGTTTTTGTTTAATATCATTTTAATGTAGGGATCCTTTTGCTTAGTAACTTTTTTTTTTTTTTGTACATAATGTATAGCACAAACATACCCTTACGAAAATTAACCATGGTTTTATTATAGTAAAACCATGTTTTTATTATAATAAAACCATGTTTTTGCCGTATTGATTACCATTTGTATAACCACACAAATACCATATAGTTAAACTATGGATTTGAAGCAAAACAATGGTTAATTGTGGTTACCATTGAATAACTACAATAATCCTGTTATTTATTTATTATTATTATTTTTGTTTGTTTTATTCGATGTAAAACCATGGTTAATTTATGTAATGGTAGATATATTCACTGTGTATGTGTTCATAGTACTCAGCTGACACGTTTGTTTGAACGACAGCATTGGACAGGATGTGGAATAGATGTGGAAAAGGCTTTTTATCCGATTAATCGATTAATTGAAAAAATAATCGACCAACTAATCGATTATCAAAATAATCGTTAGTTGCAGCCCTAGACCAAAACAAAAACAGACATTCCGACACGGAACGCACATTTCAAAGTAGAATAACTGCTGTAGCATTGTTTTTCAGAGAAACGAGTATGTGAACTTAGCATGTTTCCTATATATCTGCAAACATATGATGGTATTTTTATGCTTTAGTACAGTGAAAAACTTACATACAGCACCTTTAAGGCATATGAGGATTATACCATTTGAAATTTTGGAGGCAGTATTTTAAAAAAAAAATGTAATTTATTCCTGTGATGGCAAAGTGTCTTCAGTGTCACATGATCCTTCAGAAATCATTCTAATATGCTGATGCTCCAGAAACATTTCTTATTATTACCATTGAAAACATATGTTGCTTTTGTAAAATTATAAATGTCTTTACTGTCATCCTTGCTAAATAAAAGTTACTGACGCCACTTTTGGACAGTAGTGTACACAAAACACTTTTTTAGATCCAGAATTTTACTTTTCAATGGCAAGAAAACAAAAGTGTTGTCAAAATAAACAACAGATAAAAGCTACAACTAGCAAAAACTACAGCTGATTGTGCAGTTTAGACCTACTGTTTTCTGTTTTAGCTGTAAAGCTAATTTTAATTTGTTCCACTAGTGGCACCAAACAGATTATCAGTAATAAAAGCCGAAAGTTTGTCATATTCATAGTGTTTACGTATATGTCTTACTTTTAGTTGTCACCCTCTGCACATTAAATTGAGATAGGAGAGAGTATTTTAACATCCAAAAATGACACCGCTTTAAATAACACCATTATAACACCTCAACACAGGTGAGAATGTGAGCAGTGAGGAAGAAAATCAGCTTTCAGGTGTAGGAGTTAATTTTAGCAGTGCAGTGTGATGTTTTTCCCAGCGTCATGTGAAGGCTTTTCACATTCGTTGTCGGCTCCCCTGAGCACCTGGGTTAGATGACAATCTTTATTTATCTGTCTTGCAGGAAGTGTGTTTTCCTACAGGAGAGAAGTGTGTGTGATGGACAGGTGATTATTTGAGGAGCAGCTTGTGTCAGTCTCTCGATTGCCAACGCCAAATATTTACGTCTGTGGCGGACCGTCTCCTCTCCAACCGTCCCCTTTGTAGTTTAGGGTCAGAAGGTCAAATGTTGTGGGAATATTTCCCATAATCCTCTCACCCACTCATATTCTCTATGGTGTGCACTGTTTCTCTCTTTCAGTTTCCCTCTCATTTGTTTGTGTCAGTGTAAATGTCGTCCTCGCACTTCGCACTTCGCAAGTAATGAGATCAGTATAGGCGTTTGACTCATGTTACAAATATTAAACACACAAACATTCTCACACCCGTCTTGTTATGATCATAATCCTGATGCACACCCGTATGGACACACTGGTTCTTCCTCTCGCTGGGAAAGGAAAGGTGTGGTCCCTTGTTTCTAAATAAGACCAATGGAGACTCTATATATAGGTGCTGTTTTGGTAAACACAGGAAGTTGAGCTATGCCAGTCAGGACGGGGAGGGTGTTTGTGTTTTGTGTGTGTGTGTGTTCGTCCATAGAAACCTTCACTCCTCAAACCACTAACTGATGAAGCTAAAGATAAAACACAAAAAAAGTAAAGTCAACACAAAGAATGTTTTTGTAGAGTGTTAAAGACATGGGATGACGTGAGAATGTTAAAGGCCCTTTTTGGGCTGACCTTTGACTTGTCCAGGAAAAAGTACATGCACTCGCTTTCATAATAGCATATTTTGTGGAAATTAATATGTAAAGAAAACAGTACAGATGGATGGATACTGCATTGTATTGATTGACATAAAATATTGATTACAGTACCATAAATTTATTCTTGGAACTTTAAACTGATGTATGGCTCAGTGATTAACTGCAGAGCAAGTACTGAACGCAATGAGATATTAGTGTCACTGTCACTTGATGGTGGATCTGGTAAAGAAGCTGTCAGCGATCAAAATATTGAATTTTTTTTTTTTTTTTTTTTTTTTTTAAGATGTTGAAAATGATTGTTTTGAGAATGTCTGAGATCGCGAATATGAGCCAGATGTAATATGAGCCTGAATGTAGGCCTACTGGGAAATGAGCTTTGATGAGGACAGTGATGATGGTATAAAACATCTGCTCAAACTGAACCCTTCCAAGCTCCAAAAGGAAACAAAATATGCTTATTGTTACTGTAATATCAGGAGAATTTTATATTATTGAGACAGGTAGAGATCCATCCGTGTTAGATAGGCCTATAGATCCGGGTCGTTAAAGACCCGAATATGTAATAATGATTGGCGAAACATTCATGCATTTAAGGGTTAAAATATAAAATAAAATATAATAAAATTCTTTTGATATATTTTTTAATAACTAGTCATTTTTTTATTTATTTAGGATGAAATATATATAAAACGTGGGGAAAAAATATCACTAATGACGAAGCTAAATGTGGCACTAATTATAATGGGTTTGTGTGAGGTATTGAAATTAAAAGTTGTTAAATGATTGTTCCTGTTCAGTAATTGTTGTTAATAAATGCAAAAAAAAACAAAAAAAACCCTGACATCTGATAATTTGCAGTTAGACCTGTTGAGTTTTAAAAAAAATAATATTAAATGGCTATGATTTACTAATTTTATTCTCAGAAAAAAAAATTGGAGGTATCAGTATTGGTATCGATAATACCTGCATTGACAATCAGTATCACCCATTCCTGTAGAGCATGTTTTAAAGAAATGAATGCATATGTAAATGAAGCAGCAGTGATGCATCACTCTGTTAAACGAGTCTGTTTATCTCCAGACAGGTCTGAACAAGTCACCTCAGTGGAGGTGCACAGATGCTGCTGCCCTCTAGTCTTCTTTGGTGAAAATGAGGAAACAAAAGGCAGATGAGAAACTCATTCTATTTTCACCGTTTACTTCTCTAAATAAATGTGAGAAAGAGAGTGACAGAGCTGCTGTACATATGTGACAGAAATAGAGATGGAGATAGAACAAAAGCTGGACAGCTCATAAAGGCCTGCCACTTGTTTATTTTCCCTCATTGTGTGTGGACACAGTCATCTTTTCTGTTAGATTGATGCTCCAGCACAAACAGACAGTGTCTGGAAGAGAGAGAGAGAGAGAGAGAGAGAGAGAGAGAGAGAGAAGAATCATTTATAGCATGTTGCACAGTGTCTGCACCAGCTTTCCAATCGAAATTAATTTGTCTACATAACTAATCAGAACATTTTTGATATTTAAGAAATTATGTAGAGGTCTGTATTCAGAATGCACACACGCAAAAATATATTTTAAAGAACGTTAGGGCCCAAACAACACTACACTACAATGTTGAGATAATTGAAATAAACACAATTCAAATAATTATTTCAAAAGGACTTTCCACAGACTTTTGAATGACTTACAGGCATTGTAAATGCAATCCTATAATTTGGCTTAATATTAAAGGGATAATTCACCCAAAAATGAACATTCTGTCATTAATTATTCACCCTCATGTCCGTTCTAAACCCGCAAGACTTTCGTTCATCTAGGGAACACAAATGAAAATATTTTTAATGAAATCTGAGAGCTTTCTGTCCCTCCATTGACAGTTCACTCAACCACTACTTTCAAGACCCAGAAAGGTAAAGACATCATAAAAGTAATCCGTGTGACTCCAGTGGTTTAACTTCAGTTTTATGAAGTGACACGAGTGCTTTGTTTGCGCAAAAAAACAAACAAACAACATCATTGACCACTTTATTTACAATATATTACTCTCCAATGCATGTGTTGACACGAAAGTGGACGTTACGTGAACAAAGCACTTGCGACACTTCATAAAATTGAGGTTAAATGACTGGAGTCACATGGATTATTTTAATGATGTCTTTACTACCTTTCTGGGCCTTGAAAGTGGTAGTTGCATAGGCTGTCAATGGAGGGACTGAAAGCTCTCAGATTTCATCAAAAAGATCTTCATTTGTGTTCCGAAGATGAACGGAAGTCTTATAGGTTTGGTACGACATGAGAGTGAGCAATTAATGACAGAATTTCCATTTTTGGATGAACTAACCCTTTAAACAACAATACTAAACAAACAATAGCTAGGTTTCCATCCAAACGTGAAAAGCAAATCTTTACAAAGTTTGCAAAAAACAAACAAATGTGAATTAGGTGCGTTTCCATCAAGTTGTTCGAGTGGATGACTGCGATAGTGGTAACCGAGTAACCAACAGTAAATAAAACACCATGGCTGTTTCACTATTCCAAGAATACAAAGAACAGACTTGCGCTCTCGTGGAGACCGGTCTTGCCTGGCGACCTTGAAAGAACGAACTCCGAAGGATGCGAGGACACAATCCTTGTGAGAAATGAGATGTGCTGCGATCTTGTTACTCAGCTGACCATCCCAGCATATTATAAGTAGCGGCTAATGCACAATAAATAAAACATATCACAAACAAATATCACCACCTATTAAACATTTCTTTCATATTATTATTATTATTATTATTATTATTATTATTATAGACATTGTTTTCATATGTTATATATTTTTTTATTTTACTGTGTGTATTTATGAAAATGAGTAGCCTATGTGTTAGCTTTGTCAATGGTAAATTTATTTTTAATATGCCAATAAAAATACTGCAGGCTTTCTTCAGGTTATCACTTTATTAAAATTAAGCAAAACGAATGGAAAAATGTTTACTTTCACAAGCCGTATTTGCGAGCTTGCAACGGGAATCTCTTAAGTGAGAATGAGAAGTTTAAAGCTTACAGGCTTCAGTACTTCAATGCCCGCAGCATCTCAGTGGAAACAGCCAATTAGCTGTGTGGGTTTAATGTCCGCTACGTCAGAATTTATTCGGCAAATGCGTTTCCATGTTCCATTATTCGCATTAACTAAAAACTTTTTGTGAATTACGTTTTTTTTCCCCCGAAATTTGGCGTTCCCTCACTCGTTTCTGATGCGATATTTCAAAATGCGCATAAAAACAGGGTGGTGGAAACATAGCTAATGTGGTAACATATTTCTTTTATTAATTAACACTATTTTACTATCTATCCATATCTCTCTCTCTCTCTCTCTCTCTCATTCATTCATACACACATATACATATACACTCACCTAAAGGATTATTAGGAACACCTGTTCAATTTCTCATTAATGCAATTATCTAATCAACCAATCACATGGCAGTTGCTTCAATGCATTTAGGGGTGTGGTCATGGTCAAGACAATCTCCTGAACTCCAAACTGAATGTCAGAATGGGAAAGAAAGGTGATTTAAGCAATTTTGAGCGTGGCATGGTTGTTGGTGCCAGACGGGCCGGTCTGAGTATTTCACAATCTGCTCAGTTACTGGGATTTTCACGCACAACCATTTCTAGAGTTTACAAAGAATGGTGTGAAAAGGGAAAAACATCCAGTATGCGGCAGTCCTGTGGGCGAAAATGCCTTGTTGATGCTAGAGGTCAGAGGAGAATGGGCCGACTGATTCAAGCTGATAGAAGAGCAACTTTGACTGAAATAACCACTCGTTACAACCGAGGTATGCAGCAAAGCATTTGTGAAGCCACAACACGCACAACCTTGAGGCGGATGGGCTACAACAGCAGAAGACCCCACCGGGTACCACTCATCTCCACTACAAATAGGAAAAAGAGGCTACAATTTGCACGAGCTCACCAAAATTGGACAGTTGAAGACTGGAAAAATGTTGCCTGGTCTGATGAGTCTCGATTTCTGTTGAGACATTCAGATGGTAGAGTCAGAATTTGGCGTAAACAGAATGAGAACATGGATCCATCATGCCTTGTTACCACTGTGCAGGCTGGTGGTGGTGGTGTAATGGTGTGGGGGATGTTTTCTTGGCACACTTTAGGCCCCTTAGTGCCAATTGGGCATCGTTTAAATGCCACGGCCTACCTGAGCATTGTTTCTGACCATGTCCATCCCTTTATGACCACCATGTACCCATCCTCTGATGGCTACTTCCAGCAGGATAATGCACCATGTCACAAAGCTCGAATCATTTCAAATTGGTTTCTTGAACATGACAATGAGTTCACTGTACTAAAATGGCCCCCACAGTAACCAGATCTCAACCCAATAGAGCATCTTTGGGATGTGGTGGAATGGGAGCTTCGTGCCCTGGATGTGCATCCCACAAATCTCCATCAACTGCAAGATGCTATCCTATCAATATGGGCCAACATTTCTAAAGAATGCTTTCAGCACCTTGTTGAATCAATGCCACGTAGAATTAAGGCAGTTCTGAAGGCGAAAGGGGGTCAAACACAGTATTAGTATGGTGTTCCTAATAATCCTTTAGGTAAGTGTGTGTGTGTGTATATATATATATATATATATATAAACCCGATTCCAAAAAAGTTGGGACACTGTACAAATTGTGAATAAAAAAGGAATGCAATAATTTACAAATCTCATAAACTTATATTTTATTCACAATAGAATATAGATAACATATCAAATGTTGAAAGTGAGACATTTTGAAATGTCATGCCAAATATTGGCTCATTTTGGATTTCATGAGAGCTACACATTCCAAAAAAGTTGGGACAGGTAGCAATAAGAGGCCGGAAAAGTTAAATGTACATATAAGGAACAGCTGGAGGACCAATTTGCAACTTATTAGGTCAATTGGCAACATGATTGGGTATAAAAAGAGCCTCTCAGAGTGGCAGTGTCTCTCAGAAGTCAAGATGGGCAGAGGATCACCAATTCCCCCAATGCTGCGGCGAAAAATAGTGGAGCAATATCAGAAAGGAGTTTCTCAGAGAAAAATTGCAAAGAGTTTGAAGTTATCATCATCTACGGTGCATAATATCATCCAAAGATTCAGAGAATCTGGAACAATCTCTGTGCGTAAGGGTCAAGGCCGGAAAACCATACTGGATGCCCGTGATCTTCGGGCCCTTAGACGGCACTGCATCACATACAGGAATGCTACTGTAATGGAAATCACAACATGGGCTCAGGAATACTTCCAGAAAACATTGTCGGTGAACACAATCCACCGTGCCATTCGCCGTTGCCGGCTAAAACTCTATAGGTCAAAACAGAAGCCATATCTAAACATGATCCACAAGCGCAGGCGTTTTCTCTGGGCCAAGGCTCATTTAAAATGGACTGTGGCAAAGTGGAAAACTGTTCTGTGGTCAGACGAATCAAAATTTGAAGTTCTTTTTGGAAAACTGGGACGCCATGTCATCCGGACTAAAGAGGACAAGGACAACCCAAGTTGTTATCAGCGCTCAGTTCAGAAGCCTGCATCTCTGATGGTATGGGGTTGCATGAGTGCATGTGGCATGGGCAGCTTACACATCTGGAAAGGCACCATCAATGCTGAAAGGTATATCCAAGTTCTAGAACAACATATGCTCCCATCCAGACGTCGTCTCTTTCAGGGAAGACCTTGCATTTTCCAACATGACAATGCCAGACCACATACTGCATCAATTACAACATCATGGCTGCGTAGAAGAAGGATCCGGGTACTGAAATGGCCAGCCTGCAGTCCAGATCTTTCACCCATAGAAAACATTTGGAGCATCATAAAGAGGAAGATGCGACAAAGAAGACCTAAGACAGTTGAGCAACTAGAAGGCTGTATTAGACAAGAATGGGACAACATTCCTATTCCTAAACTTGAGCAACTTGTCTCCTCAGTCCCCAGACGTTTGCAGACTGTTATAAAAAGAAGAGGGGATGCCACACAGTGGTAAACATGGCCTTGTCCCAACTTTTTTGAGATGTGTTGATGCCATGAAATTTAAAATCAACTTATTTTTCCCTTAAAATGACACATTTTCTCAGTTTAAACATTTGATATGTCATCTATGTTGTATTCTGAATAAAATATTGAAATTTGAAACTTCCACATCATTGCATTCTGTTTTTATTCACAATTTGTACAGTGTCCCAACTTTTTATATATATATATATATATATATAATATATATAATATATATAATATATTAATATATAAAATTATTATTATTTTTTTTTTTTTTGGTAACGCTTTAGATTACAGCCCGGAAAGTACTGCGTAAGTAAAGCGAATTTACAGCGTGAGTTTCAGCAATTATAGTGTAACTATAAAGTAAGTGCATGTAGTTATAAGGGAACAATATGTAATATTTGGGGAATAAAGGAAAATTAACAAATGATTTATACTGTAAGTATTTTTTAGTTAAGGGGTAATTATCCATGTAGTTGCAGGGTAAGTATGAATCTACGGGCTGTAAATTAAAGTGGTGCTTGTTCCCCTCTTGTTTCATGTAGTTACAGGGTAAGTGTGAATCTGCGGGCTGGATTCACTCATTTACTCATCTTTTACCCTCATGCCATCCGAGATGTATACGACTTTCTTTCTTCAGATGAACACAGAAAAATAAATAATCTCTGATAATGAAAACTCATTTGGGTTCCTAAAAGTTGAAGCATCAAACAGCACATACAGCAATAACTACAGCAATCCATACGATCCCAATTGATGAATCAATGTCTTCTGAAGTGAAACGTTAAGAGTTTGTAAGAAAAATACCAATATTTAAAAAAAAATTAAACAGTAAACTATCGCTTCCGACCAGCAGTCATCTGCGTGAATGAGAGGGTTGAGTTCATGCTTGACGTAACTTGAAGCGTGACTGGTCACGCGGATGTCGGATGTCGGATGCCGTCTGTTTTTATTTTCATTTTTTTTTTTATTTAATGCTCACAACAGTAAACAAACAATAACATAATATATGATAATAGCAATGAGAAACAAATTAGAAGACTAGAAGACAGAGACGCCAGAGAGATAGAGTCGCCACTCGTGCGAGACCATCATGAAAGCTTGAAGCTTCTTTACTCGCGCTGGTAACAGTTGGTCGGATGTGAAAAGATTAGTAAATTATGAGATCATTTCTGGATGTACTTTTTCTTTTAACAAATAATAATACAGAATATCAAAAGACATGGGATTGCTCTTAAGATCCATCAGTGGAAATAACGAAAAAGAAAAAGAGGAACAAGAGGAGGAGAAGCCAATCAGAAACAAAAAAGGGACAAAACGTGCCACTTTCTGTCAGGAAGTTATTATTTGAAATGAAGTTTATTTACAAAAAAAAAATAAGAAGTGTCATAAATCTGTTTTGAATTAAGTTTTTCAATAAATGTTTCCGAGTGATATCAGATTTTGTATGTGTTTTTTATTGTAACTACATGAAACTATTAACAGCCCGCAGGTTCATACTTACCCTGTAACTACATGAAATAAGCACCACTTACCCTGTAACTACATGGATAATTACCCCTTAATTAAAAAATACTTTCAGTAAATCATTTTGTTAATTTTCCTGATAGTTACCTCTTTATTCCCCAAATATTACATATTGTTCCCTTATAACTACACTCACTTACTTTATAGTTACACTATAATTACTGAAAGTTACACTGTAAATTCGCTGTAAATTAGCGTTACCTTATTTTTTTTCAACTACACATTGTCATACAATCAACCAGTCAGTAACCATGCTGATTTGAGTCTCATAGTTAGTTTTAAGCTGCATGTGTTTGATTCAATAAAAAGAACCAGCTTTTTAAAATGTATTTGTTTTGTAATCTGACTACACTGGTTTGTTTCATGCTGTAGAATCAGTTGTGGTGTTGTGATGCCATTGTATAAGTATTGTAGGAAACTATTTTAGTGTGGTGTTCCATCCGCATTGGCGTAATAACCGTTAATGGAACGCAATGTTATTTGCAACCCAACCATACTACTGAACAATGGATCACATTGAGACATAGCCAGCTTTTATCTTGTCATGCCTGGTTAGGAGGACCCTTTAAGGCAAGTCAGTTCACTCGTCTTGGTAACGTAGTTCTATATTACATGTTATATTATCATATCACGTATTGTGATTTATCCCATTTGTGTGATATAAATTAGGAATCCTAAAACAAACATAACTAGCTCATTATTCAGAGAAGTGTCAGGTTCAGAGCGTTTGGTCATCCTGCCATAGATTCAGTGCAAATGTCAAGAATTTTTACTTGTTTTACACTCAATGTGAGACACATGCACACATGAATACATATATATATATATATATATATATATATATATATATATATATATATATGTATGTGTGTATATATATATATATATATATGTGTGT